>OZ007574.1:25310945-25353445 GCA_963931925.1 Onchidella celtica | reverse complement strand
GGTCTAAAACGTGTTAACTAATTGAAAAATGGTGTATGGAGCAATAAAGTTTGTCTCTGGTGTCTGGCCAACTCCACTCCTTTAGCCAGGTAGTTTGAACATCTTAAATCGGCACCTACCCGGGTCTTTTGTGTAACATTCTGTCTGCCCTGCTGCACGTGTACATAGTATAGCCTTAGCACTCCCTTACATCTCCCAGGAACAAGCCAACCCGAGACAACCCGTTCTACATTGATCTTACACGTACTCATTTTTTTGCTTTTTCCATCTGTCTTTTCTGGTGAAAAAAGATCTCCACCTGGAACATGCTGTATCTTTCACCAGTTCATTGTTTCCTGTGGCAGACTTGGGTATGTTCCACCAGCTCTTGCCCTTTGATTTATGGGCGCCAAATGCTCGCCCCTGCACTGTACCCTTCACATATATCCTGGTCTTGGTTGTCTCTGGTTTTTGTTTATTTGGTGGGTATTTCTGTCGCTGTTGTTGGTGTTGTTATTTATATTGTTGTTGTTGTTGACGACGATGGTGGCAAGGATAAATATATTTTGTTCCATAGACTTTCAGACAATTGTCGAGTGAAGAAAATAATATCTAAAAAACTGTTCTTATAGAAACTTTATCGTTGCCCTTATAGTACATTAACTTTGCTTATATAGTTAA
The DNA here is from genome assembly GCA_963931925.1 of Onchidella celtica. NCBI lineage: Eukaryota > Metazoa > Mollusca > Gastropoda > Systellommatophora > Onchidiidae > Onchidella > Onchidella celtica. The sequence goes on along the minus strand of OZ007574.1, from coordinate 25,352,785 downwards.
GTTTAAAGGCTTGAAATTGCACTACCGTTTTCTAAGGTATTTGAGGATCCTAAATGTAAGTATATACATTTTACAATATTTCAAACCCGCCAGCTGAGAAAATATAATCTTGAGTTGATTGAAGCTCCAACATAATACTGGAAATACTGCGAGCTAACGCTACTCCAATCCGGTCGGTACCAATAATGGTCTAGTTATGTCAGTCATAATAATGAATGTGCCACCAGCAATTCTGCTTGAATTTCCAATTTAATTACACGTCATGATTATAACTAGTTCTGTAAATTGGAACTCCTACATTTTCATCATTAAAAAGAGGTAGCCGGAGGTGAAAAGGGACTTTGCAGGATTATAATTCTCTAACCAGGAAAGCTCTGGACTTCCCAAATCATCTTATTACTTGTATGTAATTCGCAGTTTCTGGAAATAGACAAATTGGGTGGAAGACCACTTGAGCGGGGTGGGGGGTTGAGCAAAACAATAACAAGGACCGGGCTTAGGAGCTATGGGGCTCAATAATGATATTTGCCATTCTTTGTAAAACATGCCATATGTTGTCAGGTATATAGTGCATTGTATTGTACAGGCCTACATTTGACAAGACTAGAACTACCACCTAAGGCCCAGTTCGGAGCAATTACTCACATATGCTTGAAATCGGAGCTGACAATACCAGTCAGTGTTATTCCGGTATTGTTTCTCTCTGTCGACATGAGGGGCAGTGAGCGTTTCTCTGAGGACTTGAACAGACCATGTGCGTGAGGTTATCTACGTCAGACTGGTAATTAGCGTCAGTCACTGTCAGGGTCGGACGTTCGGGTGATCATTGTTTGACGTCACGGCCGCTTGCACTGAGGGCAAGTTCAGCCTGAGTGCAGCAAACTGGTTCTATCCTAAGTTCCTCATTCAGTCCGCTTGTTAACTGCTTACTGATTTCCACTGGAACCAAAAATCGTCACCGTTCCCTGAGACTGTTTATTAAAAAAATCGAAAAATATCGTTTGTTAGAGAAGCGTAGACTAATTACAAAGCCAAAATTAATATAGAAAAAAGTGAATTGTGCTCAGCTATAGCTCTCCGTGTAAAATACAACGGCCCCCTGTCAAAAGTCCCTTTCAAATTTACAGGTTCCGACAGTCTTAAGGCCTGTTTACACTGGTAGGTTTTAGGAATAGAAAAAAGGAATGGGGGACTGTGTAGGAAGAACTCTCCTGGCTTTCCGTCTTTTGTTTTCCGATTTCCCACTTCGAAACATGACCAAAACAAACGATGCGCATTGTTTCTCATTCAGAAAACTGACCAGTGTAAACAAACAGCGTTTCGAAGGGGGAAATCGGAAAACAAAAGACGGAAAGCCAGGAGAGTTCTTCCCACACAGTCCCCCATTCCTTTTTTCTATTCCTAAAACCTACCAGTGTAAGCAGCAGGCCTTTAAGGAAATGGTGACAAAATTAGTCGTTGTGTAAATACAATCATGTAGTATAGTCTAGGGCAAGAGAGACATGGCTCAGGTACACAGTGGGCTATGAACAGAAAGCGTGTATATGCACCTTTAAAGAATACGCATAAACAACTAAAGTGAGATTCGGGTTTTACTAGCCTGGCGATGATTAAAAGGAAAGAAAGTCCCTGTTTCTTGGGCACCACTTCTATGATCTGCGTGGAGAGAGGTTTTGTGAAACCGTAGTCGCCTTCGGGAAGTGAGAACCATGAAAGAAAAATATCACTTAGGTGGGGCAGCTCGTCTAACTCCTGGCGACAGATCAGAAACAACTGCTGTAGATAAGGTCACCGGTTCTATTGATTCAGCCATTGAGTTCGTCAGTGTTCACTGCAGCATCTCCTGACAAGGCCAGGCATAGAGGGCCCAGGTGACTGCACCCCAGAGACTCCAGGGTTTTGGATCTGCCTGCCTGTCGGTTCATGATCTTTCAAGTGTCTGACAGATGTCTGATGTCTGTCTTGATGTATAAACAGATGGGCACAAGATGGGTGCGGGTTTCACAGACAAAATGGGTGCAGATTGTGCATCTCGTTCAGACCTGTGTCTGATTCATGTCGCAAATCTAACAACAGTCCATTTAGACAATTTCTTGAATATTCCTCTGCATATAAGAACCGTAGTTGTGTTAAATCTCAGATGAGAAAACCCAGGCAATCAGAATGTAACTTCGAGAAAAAAAAAAGTCCCATTTTGTGAAATTTCAATTTGAGCAAATGGGGGAAAAGTGTTGTCAAACCTTGATCATTTAATGAATTTTGAGAATCTGGCTCAAATTTTTATAGTAGCTATGGTGAAGTTTACCGAATCTTCAAGCATTAACAGGAGCTATCCAAGATGTGGACCCGCAAAGACACAAGCATTATGTTGTTTTAAATCGGCCGTTACATAAACAATTCTGATGTTGATATTTTTCAGCAGCACTCCACATTTATTGCACTTCTCATTTTCTCTCGAAAATAACGTGAACTACATGATAATTACACAGGCAAACTACTTAAGAGGAACCCAATTGTGGTACATTTTGTCATTAGTTACCATACAATCATACCTGATTGATTTAAAAATAAAAAATTGTCACAGGTTTAACGATTGCACTGTTGATAAGCATTTTATTACTTTGAGAGATCTACCAGCATGCCCAGTTTAAAGGGTAGACCGTCTACGGTCATCTGTACAAAAAGTTAAACCTGAAAAAGAAAAGAGTTTATTTATCACATTAGACCAGAGTCTGAGCTAGCCTGTGACGTATCAGTAATCAAATCCACACGTGCCAGTTTTTCCCCCGGGCGGTTTTTAACTGTGATAAATCGTCTTGTCAGATTTCACACCTTGGCTCGATCTGTACAATGTGCACTTTGGTCTTCATTGTGATATATCTTCTACATTAAATCTACATTAACATAGGCGGTCCATCTATCTTGCTGTCTATCTATCTATCTATCTATCTATCTATCTATCTATCTATCTATCTATCTATCTATCTATCTATCTATCTATCTATCTATCTATCTATCTATCTATCTCAATCTGTCTTTCTATTTATCTATCTATCTAATCTATATCTATCTATCTATCTATCTATCTATCTATCTATCTATCTATCTATCTATCTATCTATCTATCTATCTGTTTGCCTGACTGTCTGTCCATCATTCATTTTTGGGTCATTCTACTTGTCTGTCTATCTCTCTACCTGCCTCATGCTGTCGATCTATTTATCATTGTTTATCAGAGTCTCTGTCTGACTACATCCGCTCTGCGATTTTTCCCGCTCTAATCTGTCTCAGTACATCTCTGTCGGTGAGATAAGAAAGCTTAGGAAAAGAAAAGCAGCTCGTATTTTTCTTATATTAGGCTCCGAAGACACTTTAGACAAGAGAGGCAAATTCTTTATGATTACGATAAGGCGTTGAAGGAAGCTTTCGACTTTATTCTTCACCGCCTAATTATAAAAGATCTGATCTCATTTGATTGCTGTTCCTGTCAGTTTGTGAACGGATACTCTTCCATACCAATTACTTTTTTTTTTTTTTTATGTACATCACCACTATCATTGTCAGCGATATCTAGAAATATAATTCACAAATTCTCCACGCAAACAGCTTTTTTATTTCGCCACTTATAGTAACCAAATTTTGCCTGTAGGTTTAAAATACCTGGAGGGTGTACAGAAGTTTGGAAATTTTAAAATGGTTTTGTGTTTTAATTTTGTTGAGTTTGCTTGGTGTCGCTGACTGCTCCACTCGTACTCCTTTTTTTTTTTCACGAGCACATGACCGTGATGTGAACACTTCCTGTCTGTACAAGTCACTGCTGTCGCCTGATTTAAACCAAAGATACTAGAACTGATAAGATAAGACAGCTTACGTGGTTTTAGCGTGCACAGGATTTGCACCGCCACCTAGCGGCAAAAGCGCAGAAGTCATGCAAAATGCCATATTTCACGAAACCAAATGGGGAAAATTATAAATTGTGTTTACTGTTCGCTATAGCTTTAGGCTTTGATTGACGTCACTTGTTGTGAAATTATAAACTCAATCGCTGTGGGGAAACTTTTTTTTTTTTTTTTAGACGCAGTAGCACTGTCACAATTTTGCATCATAAATTTACCAATCAAGCATTCTTTTCGTACTCTGCGCCATGGTCAAGCGCGTTCAAGCTTGTTTTGTAATAAATTGAATGAAGAAAAAGACTGTGGTGGAAGAAGAAAGAAAACTTTACCCATAAAAAGAAAAGCCTACATAAAAAGTAGAGCCAACGATAGCCGCCTGATGCTGGCCTGGAGACAAGGTGCACACCCCTCATCCCGAAGATACAAGCTTCGAGCCCCGGTCGGCGCAGGTAGTTTGGGTTGGGTTTTTTGGGGGTGGGAGGGGGGGGGAAGGGGGGAATTCCTGTCCCAGGTCCTGTGGTAGGTAGGATCGAGCACCTAGTCTTCTCGGATTAGGACGAAAAACTCGGAGGGCCTGTATGCACGTTGTGCACGTTAATAATACCTTGGCAATTGAAAGTCGAAAACAGCAGGCTGCACAAGGCCACTGCACGGGTAAAATTCTTTAAAAAATAACCTAATCCCTACCATAAAAACACACAGAAACAAAAACAAGGAAAATAAAAACAAGAAAAGTGGTGTGTAAATGCCTAGGACAGCGAACCTCCTAATATAAAGACTTAACCAAAAATAGAACCAACGATAACCGCCTCTCATTCGTAGATATATATTTTCATCGATCTACCTTGTAATCATAATCACCATTCTTATCTGCATTTGTCACACGCACGCAAATGCCAAAATACTTCAGTCACAAGTGAAACAGGTTGTACCCGGAAGTACTCTTCACAGTGGAATACTCAGCAGTTTCAACCGCACCATAACAGCCTATTGATAACAGACGTAAAAACTGCCAGGGTAATGGGCATTGATTGGTTTGGTCTTGTATGGTTTTACAGCTGGAGAAGTGGGGCAGGGGGAGGATTGGAGGCTCGGCAGATGTTGAGCAATTTCAGGATTATCGTAATTGTCTTTTGCCGCTTTAACGCATTATGGCTGGCTGCTTCACCATTATATTGCAAATACTTCATTCTCCTCGCTCCCTCCGTCTTTCTCTTTCTCTCTCTCTCCACTCTCTCTCTCTCTCTCTCTCTCTCTCTCTCTCTCTCTGTCGTCTGTTTGTCTTTCTGTCTGTCTCTCTTTCTTTACCTGTCTGCCTGTCGCTCACTCTCTCACTCTCTTTGTATGTGCGTGTTTCTCTCTCTTACCCACTCTACCACCCCGCCCCCCCCCCACCCCCCTTTCTCTCTCTCTCAGCCATTCTTTTGTCACACTCTCTGTACTTCTGTGTCACTCTATCACTCTTCCCTTTTCTCTCTTGCTCTTTGTCTCACTTTCTCTCGCTCCAAGTTTCAGCCTGTCTACTTGTCTATCTGTCTGCCCGTCTCTCTCTCTCTCTTTCTCTCTCTCTCTCTCTTTCTCTCTGTCTCGCAATCTTTATGCAATTTAGCTTATCAGACTGACGTCATTTTCAACGTTACACAATGTGACAGGATCAGCTAATCTTAGCCCTAACGCGTCCATGAGCCCAATCAAGTACATCTCGCGCACGTGGAGGCAGGCTACAACACTACTATTAGTGCTATCATGCAGCCTGTTTTTTAAACTGTTATCACTTCACTCCACCTCCTTCAAAAAAAGCCCCTTCACTGCAGTAGACACGCAGACACCTCCACGCAGTTTGCCTTCTCTCTCTCTCACATCTATGTGATTAGATCTATTTGGTGTATGAAATGAGGAACATATTGCAAGAAAAAATCTTCCTCTTTCGAGAACAAACAAACAAAGCCAATTAGAGATAACTATGAATAACGTCACTAGGAACAGCTGGTCACTGTATTAGTGTATTACTGACATGGCGTAATTCGCTACTCCGTGTAAAGAAAATTGTAGCAATGGAACAGAAGAGATTAACCAAATTGTGTGTTAGGCCTATTGCTAAAGTTACACGTACACCCCGACCCCAATGGCACCCTTTAAAAAATGTCTAATCTTATTTTTTATTTTTTATTTTATTATTTAATGTTGCACGAAGCGAATCACAGAATTTACCAACAATCCTATGAAGACAGATTCCGTCATCTTCAGAGTTGTAGTAAATTTGCAAAATCTGAAGACGCCTCATAAGACGATGCTTCATCTGATGTTGTCTTGTTGTTGTTATTTTTTTCACCCGGTATTGTGAAAACAGTTTAATAATGTCTAAGTTCAAATGTTAGGAATATATATTTTTTTTAATGTGTCTGGGACAGACATTTGCTAGTGATGTCGTTGTATGGATGGCTCTTAAGTGTTTCTGGCATGGATATTTAACTTATATTCTATGACCATTAAGTGTAGCTGGGGTGGACATTTGATTAACATGTTTGTATGTATGACCATTAAACATGACTTTAGTGGAGCATTTTGCGCTTCTGAATCCCATTAACTGGTAGCGACTTTCCATAGAAATGACTCATGTTCAGAAGTGATAAATTGTTCTGTGCTCACTAATGCGGTAGCCCAAATGGGTGGGTACGCCATTTTTATGTTGTTCGAGCACGAGATCTTCTTTAAAACAGTGTAATGTTATCCTGACGATGGAAATGTTACAGCAACATTGATAAGACGCTAATAAATTGCCCTATGTCATTTTCAGATACATGAACGTATGCCGTCAGCATTGTCCATGAACAGTCCAGACATTGTGTTTGTATAAAATGCGTGCGTGTCACGTATCAGCTGTTTGTATCTTTGGGAGAATATTCTCGTTCAGTGATTAGTCGATTCAGATATTGATTCAAATAAAATGTTAATATACACTACTATCTTAAATCTAAAATTGAATTAAAATCTTGATTAATCTGTATATCAAGACTATGTGATCAAACATTATGAAGCTTCTTGCACTGCCTCAAATTTTGTTGACACATCGATTTTGGACAATTTTCAGTCTTTAATGTATTGTATTAACGATTTTTCAAACTGCAAGAAAGAGACAGGTTTGGTCGGGTAAAATCAGAAATTGTAAGTGGAAATCGTTTTGAGCCTCTCTTTAAGCATTGCTGGTCGAAAATCAAATTATCAAACCGTACGCAAAGAATTACTGCGTAACACATCGAATTCAAGTGCCGTTATTAATGAGACCTAGATCTAGACAGGTTGGGTTTAGTACAAAGCATTAACTTGCAGGATTTATCCTTCTCGGGTCGGCTAGTTCATAATATAATTATACAAGTAATTCGTTACAGGTCCTGTGTAGCGGAGTGAATATTATTGCTCCATATTAGTCTTGGGTGACGCATTTCCTTCTGTTTCTGTGACATCACAGTACTATCGCACACCACTAATCAAACCGTATGCCTTGAGATTCCAAAAATTTGGGAAAGACCATGACGTCGTCCTGACCCGCTTACTACGGAAGAATAATTATTCTCTCCGCGACATCCTGACTGCGCGCCATATTTTGATTTATCTGGTGACTGTTTTGCTCATGAATATAATCATCTGGCAATCATGCTCTCATATTAGTACGGCTGTTTCCCTATCAATTCCAGCATAGCCACAGTCACTAGGTTCAGTTCAGCCCCACTGACCTGAGATTAGATCACTGCTCCATTAGTGTCCACACAACAATCATTATTATTTATCCCCCTCTCGGCAAAACCACAGTAGTTGCCTGAGAGATCGGCCGCCTGTACCAATTTCCTTGAGTCAGTTATCATAATCTTGGAACTACTCCTGACATCTGACCCAGTAACATCAACAAGAATGCTTATTTATGCATGCCATTCATTACTGACCCCAACAATGTAGTCTGGATTCATTAACTACCAAGCAAAAACAACACAACTCCTTCAAATAACAAATTTCCTGGATGTTATTTTTCCAACTCTGTTCCAACTTGTTCCAGTTTGAAGATGTTCCACATAGATAACATGTCAAACCTTTGATTTAGTCATTTGTTTAGTCCTGAGCGAAGCCAGTGTTTGGATCTCATAATGCCTTGGCACGTATGTTTTCATTCTGGCGAGCAAGCTGATGACGTATTCATGATTTATTCGTTTCCTCACAGCTGATTTCCAGCACTAACATCAGCTAAGGTCAAAAGTCCAGGATTTGGTAACAAAGCACTCAGATTGGTTCCGTTGTTCTATTTCTATATTAATGTCAGGCCAGGTAACAATTTCAGGATTCTATGATAAAGCACTGGTACAAAAGATGCCCCCGGATTCCATGATAAAGCGCTCAAACAAGAGACGCCCCACTGTGAAAGCTGGTTCTTTTGATGTGGCAACTCAGGGTTTATTGGGTAAAGCTTTCACTCAGATCTAGTTATGGAAATGCAGAAAGTTTTGCCTCATTTTCACCGGTTAAAACTTTCACTAAAATACTTAAAAATGAACGTCGATTTCTTCCCTCCTTGCAATGTCCGCAAAATATGAAAGTGAAGCGAAGAAAACCAACAGGATATTTTCATTTTGAAATGATATGGTGGGATGGGAAATGAGAGAAGAAGTGAAAAAAGCTTGATTATTTTACTGATATTCTGATAGTCCAATCTGCGTTATCTCGTCTCATGCATATTACATTGTTGGCTGTCTGTCTGTCCTTCGCTCAGGCGTATACTGTTTGCCCTTGAACTACTAAATTTGGCACAGGATATGGAAAGAAAAATGTCAACACAACAGTCTGCCAGCCTGCATCTTTCATTCATTAGTTTGTTTTATGCAAGCGCAAAATTTCTGCCTTGAACTATCATGAGAAAAAAAAAATATGTGTCGCTTTGAAGAGCACTGTGTCTGCAGCAAAAATGCATCTGACAAGCTGTTAGTTCAATATAATTTCAGAAAATTTCAGAAAATTGGTGCATGTTTCCCAGTAGAATGGCCAGTTTCATCTGCCACATCATGTGAGTAATCAGCATAATTATCATAATATAGTCATGAGATATGTGAGCAACGGGAAGCATTACTGTGTATCACATTTTTGAAATTAGTGATGGAATTACAGACGCATGGTTCAAGAAGCAACAAGAATTTTGTTTTTAAGTTTTCTTCTGTTCTGATATTTCCATTAATGTTGTTATTTGTTTGTAATCTGTGTCAGTATCTATAAACCCGCTATTGTGGTCATTTGTTGCGAATATCCGAGATCCTCGAAAACAAGTGTCCTGGAGGATGAAGCGGTACATGTGATGTGTTTTGCCCTGTCTGAAGAGGTAAGGGTAACCACTTGTTACCAGCACATTTGCCCACTCTAGTACCGAAGATGTTGTAATGTTTCTCTTCGGTGAAGTTGAAACAGTCCCCGATGGCTTGGACTGGGTTTTCAAGAGTGAGTCCATCATTTGTTGTCCTGATTTTAGTTTTTCTCTCGGCCCAGACGCAAGGAACTGGAAATTTTGTTGTTTTTTTGTTTTGTTTTGTTTTTCATTGGTTTTGCGGTCTTCTATAGTCTGTCTGAGCATGTCTTCTGTTTGTCCTTTTGCTTCTTCCTAGCACAGTGTGTCCGCTATAGTGTCGACGTGTTTTCTCCAAACACAAATTAAAACATAATTATCATGTCTGTTGGATACAGAAATAAGCTTTCACTTCAGTTGTATCCTCTAGAGAGATGACTCAAATGGTTATGATAATAACTGTTGGTCGGATATTATTATGACTTCATGTGACTTGGTAGTGTATGTCTGTATTCTATTTTGGTGAAGGAGCATTTCACATTCTTCAAAAGATTTTTAGAATATATATAAATATATAAATATATATATAAAACGTGAAGTGTAGACAACAAAACCCCAATAGCCCCTATTTTTCAAGATTGTAAATGAAAAGAGAAGGTTGAGACTGTTAGCCTAGGCCCCTGCCAGCCGATTTTGATTGGCCATCTTTCGACTGGTGACGTCACGATACTGAGTTTGAAGGGAAAAAAACGAGCTGGCCAGTACGCAAGATCTCACTGGAACCCTGAGACGTGACTCCACCATCCAATCAGTTGGTCGATAAAAATCGGCGTATGCGTGCCTATCCTAACAGTATTCAAATTCATTTTCCTTCGAGACTTACCTTTCTCCCAATTCATCAGTGCAAGAAGGTCAGTCATGTTCTATCTGAGATCGAACCAAAAATGTCTGGCCTTCAATGTACTTCCATTATTTTTCATCAGTGCATGAAGGTCGATCAGTCATGTTCTACCTGAGTTTGAACCAAACCTATCTGGGTCTTCAATATACTTTTGAAATATTACGTAAGCCAAAGCATTGAACTTACAAAAGCGTCATTCGTTGAATCAGACAAGAACAAACCTGTGAGCAAAGATACAATAGATAGATAAGAATCATTTTATTATCCCACGAAAGAAATTCTTATTCACAAAGCGTTCAAGAGCACATAGTCACAACTCAATAACTGGCATATTAAATGACGTGACATGGATCGAAAGGAACCTTAGTGATATATGATACACATCTAGCTATAATGTTTTGTAGAGGCGAATTACGGAGGGCAAACACGAGCTTCTGCATTCTTCTCTGCTTGCTTTGGTGTGTATTATTATGTTGCTCCTGGGTGATCTACACATTTAATGAAACAGGCGATGGTGACTGCCATTTAAGATGAATAAGCATAATTGTCTTTATTCAGGAACACTATAAATCAGGCAAGGATGAGACATGTTCGCTATTTCAAACTACGTCGGACAAAACAGCGCACCAAACCAGGACGCCTTCAAGGAAGACGACACAGCGTTGTCTTAAGAGCTTTACTTGCTTACTTTCCAAACCAGAATGTTGTCAGTTTTAACTGTTTCTTGATAATATTTTTTTATAATAAATTAAAGATTCATAATGATGTAAACCATGCTTTGCTTTTGGAAGACAAGGTCTGGTGGGCTTTAAGTTGAAATATTCCGGGAATGTGCATTTAGTGAGCCCAATTTTAACTCACAACAGACCAACTTTGGCGTTGGTATTATTAAACTCTAGTACGATCCCCATACCAGTGATATGGGTGTGACCTCGCCTCTGTGCAATATAAAAAAGTCGTGAGGGCTTAAATGTTTATTTGAAGTGGGTTATTTTCTTCTGAAGATCTCAATAGCATCGCCATATCAAGAGTTTCAGCCCCGCCCTTTCCCCTATTTTTTTAACCTTCCAATGTCCATCTTTCCATATTTGAAACATGTCAGATGACTTTTTCAAAAGGCAGTTTTTGCATGTTTTAGAAGATATCTCACTCTTTATTTGGCCCCGAGAATTAACAACAACAACAAAAAAAACAAACAAAAAAAAACAAAAACAAAAAAAAACCCAACAAAAATAAAATTGAGAATGGACAAAAAAATAATTAAACCCGGCTGGTTTTTGGGGTGGGCTCTGTTCTTTTGACTTCGCAGAATCACAAATTAAGAGCTTTGTCTGGACTTTTCAGTACCACACGTGGTCCACTAATTCCTACATAAATCGGCAATTTAAAAGCTCAGCCCCACGTCCTGTGACATCTGTAGTCAGGTTAGTCAGTGGTGTCTGCTTGCCACTTTCTTTGACTTTGTACTAAACTCGTGAGAAATTCAGCGTTTTTATGGCTGGTCCAATCTGACTTCATGAAACAGACAGGACAGTTTTGTTCACGTGTGTGAGCGTCTATCTGTGCTTGGAGGGGGGAGGGGGAGGAGGAAGGGGCTTTAAATGTACAGTAAAAAGTATTGCCCCACACATGCAGAGCTTTGATCAGAATTGTAGGCGCCTAAGATTTTACATGATCGCTACGGGTTTCTTTTGAAAGTTGTGTTTGCATGTCTTGTGTTCGATCATGAGTGATTTGCAGATTCATTCTCTCTTTGCTTACTTATATAATTATATAGCATATTTTTTACACCTTTTTTTTTTGGTCTAAATATTGTGCTTAATACAAAAGAAAAAAAATCTTAAAAGAGAAATGACCTAAGAAAGGAAAGAAAGATACATTTGGAGGAACGTTAGATGGTGGGGGGAGGAGGAGGAGGGGGGGGGGATGAGCCTGGAAGATAACTTTAAGAAATTTCTTTTTCTTTCTTTTATCGTGGTAACCTCTTAGCACAAAATACCATTTCAAAGAAGGATCTCTCAGCAGCAGGTCATAATGAGATAGAAATGTTTACGCGCGAAACTCGGAGGATCCAAAAATGACCAGATTTAATGAAATGAAGGAAGAGAGCGGCAAATTATTTATTATTTACAGTGCAAATTGATAACAAAAACAGACATTTCAGTGTAATATTCTAGACTCTCACTATTGTTTAATAAAATATGATTCTTGAACACCATTGAATAATTTCGTTATAAATTTGATAAGTTACCACAGCCGATCTATTTTGTTCTCACTGCAAATCTTTTGGGGTAATACAGAAATGCGAGACCTGCCACTATGAAGACCACAAGTAAAAGCAAACCAATGGAATGTCTGTGGATGGACATTATATTCTGATTATTCATAGCGTGAGAGGCACTTGCATGTGTCGGCCGTGTTATTTCCGTGCGCCGTGAGCATAGAGAATGAATAGTGGTGTAACTTACGAGTTCAGCAACAGGACTGGGTGTAAGGTGACACATGCTTAATGACTGGATGTGACAGTGAGCGAGTATGCATGGGCGTGAGTGTGAATATGTGTGCTTGCATGCGCTTTTTATATGCATGCTTGTTGAAAGTGGTGAACGGGCGAATATATTGAAAGTTAATGCGTGCCGGCGAATACGTAAAAGGGGGAAAATGTGAATAGGCAAATACAAGGAGATGGAATGTGTTGAACTGACAAAGATATAGAGAGGGAATATGTGGACGGGCAAATACGGGGAGAGGGAGTGTGTTGAACCGACAAAGACATAGAGAGGAAATATCGAGGGCCGCCAAGTAAACTATGGTAACTCATGTTTTGCAAATTTTACAGGAGACACAAAAAACTGCATAGTTCGTTCAGTTTTATATGTATGTGCTTGATATTCGCAAGTAAAGGTATATATGCCATGGCAAATTGGTATATGTCTTTATTTTACATGATTATTTGATAATATTTTAGTTATTGGAGTTACCATATTTTGCCACTGAAAATTACACATGTAAAGTATTGTATCTCGAGTTACAACAATTTTATGGGTGCTGGCACCACACAAAAACTATGGTATGTCTGAGTTACAATAGTTTACACGCGGAACAGAATTGAAATTTGGGAACTTACAATAGTTTGCCTCACCTCAAGTAGCAGGCTTACATTGTATACTAAAATACACTAATTGTTATCTATATTTTTATGCATGGATTGGATCTTTGAGACTGCGATAACAGTACATAGCAGCGACTACATTTAGAGCAAAATTCATTGGTGAACTTAAAGCATGACATTCAAATACATAGTCTATAAATCATGAAGAAGTCAGCTTAATTTTGCACGTAACACAACTTGATATTTTTATTCATCGGGCTCTCTTGCTGTACATTTTGAGAAACAGAGGAACATGTTGCAAAGCAAACATTAGGCAGGCACACACAAAAAAAGTAAAGTATTGAAATAAATAATTTATGAATATTTGCAGACTTAGAAGGAAGAACTGTGACACACGACGTTGCTATGACCACAGAGAAATGTCCCATTTTCATGTTTAAAGGATTTGCAGGCGGTAAAACGGCTGATTATACCATTTCATCAATAACAGCAGCAGCGAGTGGCTGTGTTGGACTTTGAAAAATGCCAGAGGACTCTCCTGAAAATGAGTATTTGATTCCAAGCTCCAGAGTCCAAGTACAACCTTTATACTACATTGTATAGTGATGAAATTATTGATTTCCTTCATACAAATGCACTCACGCACACAGTAAAAAATATGCATTAAATGCACATGAGATGAGTGTTTACAAGTAAATGTGGAAGTATGTGATGCAATATCTTTTCAGATAAAAAAAACTGCCACAAACATGCGGCACTTGAGTAAAATTGTGAGACAGTTGAACGATCAAGCTGCTTGTAATGTCTGGCAATTATAGCATCTTAATCTTCAATAGATTGAAGAATTGGTGATGTATTGTGGGAATAATATGGGCTTTACAAAGGGACTGCAAGTCAGTGTACTTGTCTTTATCAATTCCTGGACCTATCCTATGATTGAGGACATTGAGCTTGAATTTCATGGAAAGAAAAACTCTGTTGTATTTTTCTTATTCTCTGAATTAAATTGAGCTGGTGGTATTGTCCATCATAATCATATAAAATTTGAAAAACATTGGGATTGTCTTTTGTCATTTCATAGATTTTATATTTAACCAATGTGCTTTTTGTCTATCCATGTCAAAGTCAAAATTTTTCAAATGCCCAGCAATTTGCTTAAAATCAAAGCAGCACTGCTCATCAAGTTGCCTAACAATATGTCTCGGCTTAGTGTGTTTAGCTGCACTGATAATGCCTGCCCACTGTGGAGTAGTGTAGATATCTTAGTGTTTACTGACACATTCTATAGTGGCATGGACATTCAGGTTTTCATTTTTGCTGTGACCTTTGATGAGAAAAATTATCGTGCTCTATTTCTGAAAAGCCAAATTTATTCAATGCATGCCACAGCATGGTGAGGAAATATTTGTTGCGATTCTGAACGCCGCATGAGTCTACATACAATGTTATAAACTCAACGCCCCTTCCATGTGCAGACCTAAGGTAGTCAAATACACAGGATCCTATCTCATTGGAACCCCTTGCAGCTATACCTTCATGCCAGACCTTGCCCTCTTCCAAGGTCATACAATGATAAATTAAAAGTGTTCAATTTTCTTTTGTAGAACAATACTGAAACATTTGAATGAGGGGTCATCAAGACTTCTTGTAAGTCAAAACAGACTGAACTTCTCTTTCTGTTGGTACGACTGTCTTCTTTGTCTCTTGCCTTTTTCTCCTGCACTCTAACCTTGTTGCGGTGGTGGTCGTTGTACTTTTGCCTTTGCTTTTCCTTTTCTTCGGGAGAGAGATTTTCAAAGGATACACAAAAATCGCATCTATCCTTGCTAGGGTTGTGAAAACCAAGATTAAACTCAGTTCGAAACAACTCACAATAGATTGTGGAAGAGGCGATGTTAGTTGTCATTTCTTGCCTCCTTTGCTCTCGGTCAAGTCTGTACATGGTGGCCAAGTTTAGGGAGGCACCAAGGTACCGCCGTTCACTGTCCTCCAGGCAGTAGTGACTTTCCACTGTTGGAAAGGACCTGGTGTGTTCTCTGATTCTTTCCTTCTCCTTCTTCATTGGCTCTGTAAGTTTGTTATGCAAAAAGAAGGTTTTACACACAGGAAATTTTTACACCTATGTTTAAGTAATACTGCAGGCTTCTCTTTCTCTTAAATGTGTCAATGCCTGTTACCTTGTCTTTGGCATGTACGTTGTGGCAAGCCGATCCATACCCCCCCCCCCGTCATTGTTTCCCTACGGACAAATTCGCCTTTTCTGGTTGTATACTCTTCCCCTAAGTTTAGGCTCTTCTTTCTCTTAGCATCCTTCCAGTTGTTTTCGTTTCGTCTTCTCTTCCTACCTCTCATTTTCCAGAAAGACGCAGAAGAAGCCACAGTGCTGATACTGTCTTCTGTTGTCATGTTGCTGCAGTCCAGTACTCCGGCCTCTGAAGCTGTAGACGTATGGATGAGCTGCTCAGGGGAATCTTGATTTCCCGCTGAGCGCTCTTCCATGTTGAACGTTGATGCAAACGATCAATGATCGTACTGTGGATCACAATCAGATCCACCAGCAATAAGCTGCATGGCATATACAGACACTTGCATGTACTTTACGGGTGAGGTGGATTCAGACTGTATCTCTTTCTCTGGTGTGCTCTCTCTCTACCTTTTGGCATCCACTCTTCTTCGGATGGCTGCTCTACTTGTGGAACATAGTCTGGGTCTTTGTTAGGGTCCCAGTTATTGAGATCTGAGCTACTGTCACCGATACTGGTTTGGACAGACACCCTTCGTTTTTCCTCCTCACAGAGGTTTTCCTTTAGATCTCCACGACAGGTAAGTCATCAGAATCCTACTGCGAAGAAACCCTCTGGTTCCAGCCTTTGCTCAGCTTCCTGATTGAAGCCAGCGGTAAATCCGAGTCTGATGGCTCATCAGACCTAGAAGGCACGGTCGGCTTGAGATTGTGGTACACTGGTTCTGTGGCTTGGGCTAGAACATGCACTTGTGTAAGCTCAAAGGGGATTGATGAAAGTCCCAATGATGTTGCCAGAGAGAGGAGATACTCCTTCACTTCCGCTGCTGAACTGTGAGATGTTCTAACTGCGGCTCCATGTGGGCAGGCCATACCAGCCAGGTTTCTGCTATGGGGGTCAAAGATGTGGTAGACATTGTCATCCTTGATGATTGCAGATGAAAATGCAGGTGTGTCCGAACCAATTACCAGGATTGCGTGCTTGTCCATGCTTGAAATTGCAGGTTGGAGACTGAAGTATGGTGGAGTATCATCCTTGGTTTCCAAAAGCCCAGTATATGAATCCATGATCTGTAGATCAACCTGACAGCCACATGCTTCACACTGATTAGGAATAGATCTGATGAGTGGATACTGTTCATTGAAATGTCCAAACAGTGATGAGTGTAGGTTTATCACCATGGAATAGTATCTGGTCTAGATCATGCGTATTCCATGTTGTGGTGAGTTTGTTTTCAGGTTAATATTGGGTGGTCCCGGGCAACTTCATTAACTGGTCGGGATCTTCTCACTATTCCCATGCACGGCCTTTGTCGGTGTCAGGCCATTATGTATGGTGCCCTTTACGCCCGGACTGGGTACCTTACAAAGCCTAGTTTTAAGTAGGCCTTATAGAATTACAACGTGAGCAATTTCATACTCAAGACATTCACATGTACATTTACTTGAAAAAATATTGTATCTGGGTGGGCCATGAAAGAAGCTGGCGGTTTTCACACCTGTAAACTATTGTAAGTCCGACTTACAACACCTCATTTCTCCAGTTCTGTCGCGTATACTATGGTATCTTGACTTACAATAGTATACGCGACAAATAACCACTACTTTTAGATACAATATTTTAAAATTATGGGATATCTCTCTTAATTTTACGAATGTAGCTGCGAAAATTTTATGGAAGGTGTATAGTGGGAAATGCATTCTTCATGCCAAAAATGTCAATTTCGGAAAAAACACGAGTTACCATAGTTTACTTGGCGGCCCTCGATATGTGAACTGGCAAATATATGGAGATGGAATCGACAGAACAGGCAAATACTCAGAGAAGGAATGTGTTGAGCGGGTGGATAAACAGAGGGGGGATATGACAACAAGCAAATACATGGACGAGTTGTGAGTTGATAATGGCAAACGGGCGAAAACAGGAGCAAAGTCTGAGCTGATGCAGTAAACCAACAAGTAGATAATCAGGGAAAGGAGATCAAATAATGTAAGGACGATAACATAACAGACACGAAAAACAACGGCAACAGCAGCAAGTAAACAAACAAGCCAATGCCAACAGCAAAACGAACGAATACGTGTGGACAGATAGGTGAAAAATGAAGATTTGAAGCACTCTTGACGAACGATTACAGCGGCCGGGACTGTGTCGATAAATGGCTATTGATGTCTTAAATAACAGTTTGAGATTTTCTCTTTTAATTCTGTTTCTGGTTTGCTGTTTGTCCCACCGAGATCTATCGGGACCGAAAGCCTCTTTTTTCCTTTGTAATTCTTTTATGATACTATACTGTAACGTTTCACTTTTATGGTTTCCAACGCTGGGTGCGGCAAACATATTTTTGGAGCCATATTTTAACTCACTAGATGCGTGTGACATGAATAAGACGCATGACAGGCAGAGCTGCTGCCCCTATTTCCGTAAACCTTTACCACCAATGCTATGCATTCGGTTATTGTCGCTACTACCATTACTACCCAAGCTTCTTCATTTAAACATTACTACATTATGCATCATTACGATCATATTATACTATATAATAGCCCTGTCCTGGCCACCTCCAAATCTCTCCTGTGTGTCTCCAAGGGCCCGATCTCACTGTGTCTCCCCTCTATCAAACCGACCACCCTATCAGGTCACAAGAAAATAGGACCAGGTCTATGGTCGGGGAACTGTCGGCCAGGGCTTGACAAGAATAAGATTTATCGAATTTTCCATCCTGTCCTAACCCTCTAACCATTAATAGTTACAGCACTATTGATTTTTTTTACCCCAAGCTATTACAGAACTTTGACTATAATTGTTTTCTATTGTTCACGGTTCTTATGTATGTTAATATGGATCACTACTGCAATGCTGCGTATTAGAAGCTCCAGCTATAGATCTATCTTTTTGTTTTGGTTCAAGAATTTAAATTTCCCCACAAAAGAGCCTGAAAATGAATTACTTTCGATATTAATTAAGGTTTGGGTTTGAGTTTGAAGAAATCAGGACGACGTAGTGAAGGGTCAGGTCGTGTTAGGAAGGAGCAAAACGATAGACAGAATAGAACAGGACGACGGGACAGAAGGACAAGTTATTACAAGAAATGGTTGACATGTTGTTTCTGTAACGCGCATAGAGCATTTTAAATGGATATGCGCTATATAAATGCTATACATTATTATTATTATTATTATAATGCTATACATTATTATTATTAATGAGAATCACTTTAAGTTCAGAATGACTGTATTATCTCATGAGTGAAATTCATTATCACAAATTATGAGTCATACATAGCACAGACATAGCATATACAACTTACTCATTCTTGCATGAATGTTATAACTCAAAAACAGACATACCACTTGTAGTAACATAGCACGGAACCTTAATGTGCGAAGCGAATTTGTTTGCACCTTTTCGTTCACATAATTTTTTGTTTGTTTGTTTTATTACACCATTTTTGTCTTCCCCTTTTCTTTTAGTAAAAACTGACAGTTCTACGTACGGGTTTTGTTTTATCTCAGTGAGATTGTTTGTCTTCAAATCAACCAATCGATCAACCAATCAGGTGTAATATTTGAGCGTTTTACTGTGGAATTATCCAGAAGCAAGTTCAACCTCTTTTTTTCTTTTATTCCCCTTATACTAAGATTAACCTTTGTGAGTTTTAAAAGCAGGAGAAATGATTCCCATGAAATTTTTGGATGAGGAGCACAATTGGGTTATAGGAGGACACAATAGACTACTAAAACTAGTCGCGACCGCAGTTCTTGTTTGTTTCAACTCCACTTTTTACATAACTGAGAAATTCGACATTAAACGTTTGGTGCTTTAGTAATTACGATAAGGAGTTAGAATAAATAGGAACTGTGAAACATCTTGATAAGTGCCACAACGCATTTTAAACATGTGTCAAAGTGTGCATTTGTTACACGTCTTCTACATACTAAAAGATCTCCAGTGTTTTCAGGAAATGGAGACAGAACAAATAAGACCGCTTAATGTCGAAACGTCAAAACGGTATTCAGTGGGCTAATGAAAATTCATAGAAGAATGTACGGACATAAGTGAGGACAAACTGAAGACAAGAGTAACGCATTATTACATTTATTGTTGTAAATACTTTTTGTTGTATTTACAGCAGGATGAGTCAGCTAGCTAACTCACACTCGAGCCTACATAGTGGAACATCCGCCAGCAACTGAGTCAGCTACTTTTTCAAGCGGTGGAACAATTAGTTATCATTCTGGCATGGGGGAGATGTACAGGAGGGGGGGGGGAGAGGCGAGAGAGAGAGGAGAGAGAGAGAGAGAAGAGAGAGAAAGAAATGAGAGAGAGTGAGAAAGAGAGACAGAGACAGAAAGAGGTGAGAGAGAGAGGAGAGGGTGAGAGAAAGAGAGAGAGGGACAGATAGAGAAAGAGGTAAGAGAGAGAGAGAGAGAGAAAGAGGTGAGAGAGGTGAGGTAAAGTGAGAGAGGGACAGATAGAGAAAGAGATAAGAGAGAGAGCGAGAGAAAGAGAGAGAGATAGAAAGAGAGAGAGAGAGAAAGAGAGAGAGAGAAAGAGAGAGAGAGAGAAAGAGAGAGAAAGAGAAAGAGAGAGAGAGAGAAAGAGAGAGAGAGAGAGAGAGAGAGAGAGAGAGAGGCCGATGACATCTGAGTCATTTCTGTCTTGAGCTCGTTTTGTCTCAGTGCGTGCAGTCTCTCTTATTGCCAGTTTTGACACACACCAACTAGTGCGGTGCATTTGTTTTGGTCTCCTCAGTGCGGCAGCGCCCGTTCGAGTCCACAGTCCACACTTCACACTTAAACCGAGACGAAACAGACTCAGTGCTCTACCTCAGAGAGGGAGAGAAAGAGAAAGAGAGAGAAAGAAAAAGAGAGAGAGAGAGAGAAGGAAAAAAGAGAGAGAAAGAAAAAAAGAGACAGAGAGTAGAGGGAAAAGAGAGAGAGAGAGAGAAAGAAAAAAAGAAAGAGAGAGAAAGAAAAAGAGAAAGTAAAAGAGCGAGAGAGAGAGACAAGGAACAGAGAGAGACAGAAAGAAAAAGAGAGAGAGAGAGAGAGCAAGAAAAAGAGAGAGAGAGAGAGAAAAAAGAGAGAGAGAGAGAGCAAGAAAAAGAGAGAGAGAGAGCAAGAAAAAGAGAGAGAGAGAGAAAAAAAAGAGACAGAGAGAGAAGAAAAAAGAGAGAGAGAGAAATGAGCGCGGCAGGTTTCCCTCTTTATAAATAATATATTTATTCATATTCGCGGCGAGGTGTTATCTGATGTCTGGCATCAACTGAATGCAGATCATTTTATATAACAATTATCGCTTACCTGTCGATGATGGAACAGACAGACTGAGTAAAATTATACGACAGAAACACATTATCGGGGCACAATCGTCATGCGGTATGCTCAGGCTGTGGGAGGTTGTTAGTGAGGGGTTGAAAACGAGATTATATGAGAATAAGTTTCAATAAGTATGAGGGATAATGGCGTGATGTGAAGTTAGATGGTTGTGAAATGTACTATGACTCATGTTAATGTTTTACATTTTGGACATTTCGTCTGTGGCATTGAATAGATTCTGTGTTGAAGGTTTTCTTTTCAGACGAGCCCCTTTGCAATTTGCACTTTTCTTCCTTTCTTGTTGTTTTTTTTTCTTCTTATGGTTTTTATTTTATTTGTATTTGTATATTATTGTCTTTTTATCCCATTTGGGGGGGGGGGGGGGTTCTAGGAATTGCCCGGGCAGCCGGCCTTTCTAAGCCTGGTCTTCTCGGCTTCCAACTGCCACTGTATCTTTAACGTGCGCAACGCGCACAAGGGCAGTCCTAGTTTTTTTTTTCTTCCTTAGCCGAGAAGACTAGGTGCTCGATCCTACCTACCATAGGTTCAGGGACAGGAATTTTCACCCAAAATTCCATCACATGCCTGTACCGACCGGGAATTGAACCCGGTACTTTCGGCATGAGAGGTGAACATGTTGCCTCTAGACGACCGTGTCACCTCTTTCATTTAAGGATTACACTTTAAGAGGACTACGCCATTAGTTGGACATAATATTACATTGAGCATTAGGATATCCGCCTGGTCAGGTTCAAGAATTCTTCTCTAGTGAATTGAATCATCATTGAAATTCATATTATGTTACAATATTAAGAAAACCGTACATTGAAATTGTTTTTTTTTCCCTTTTCTTTGTACTTTAGTCTTCTGCGTGATATTTTGTGAAAATCTGCATGCCAATTCAGTTCTGAAGTAAAAATTTTACAACATTCGTGACGAATCCAAACCTATTGTAATGATCGCAATTCTGTAATCTCATTGTAGCAGTAAAAGTGTCTAGCGTTATCTCTCCCTGGCGCGTGCACCAGTCACGCCCAGACGGCCTGTGTCCTGTGGGTGACAGAGACAGATGATCATGATCAATGTCTTTGACGTATCGGTGCGTTTACTGCAGACTGATCAGCCACAATGGCTGTGTTTCCCCTAAATAGAGCATAGCGCTTTGCCTGTTACACAGAATTCGTTTTAAATGAACCTAAATGTGGCCAGCCCCACACCCCCTCCTTTTTTTTAAAAAATCACAGCTGGGAGACCGCCCCCCCCCCCCCCACCTCCTTCGTGACAAACTGGTTGTTAAGTTATTTTGGCGGTATCTTTATCCATTGACTTTCGAAAGCTCGTGCGCCTGGTCCTGGTAATTGGACAATGATTTTTAACCCGCTGGAATCAAACATTTGGAACCACTTAACGAGATTCGTGTGCAAATCAGGGGATTCGTTAATTTGTCGTAAATGGTTCAACAATTGTCAGTGATTAATGCGGCTTGCGGATTCATGATTCCACGGGCCGTGTTGATACCTTAAAACGTGATGGATTCTTTTCCTACACGAATTCGCCTGTTTTGGTTGGTTCGATCTTATTCTTGGAACAAAATGCACTCGTACGCACTCAGGTTTGTCTGATTCGTTAATTTGTTTCATGGGATTCCGCACTGCTATCTAAATGTTAATGTCAGCAGGCTCGTGCGTCATTAGGATAAAGTTTTTATTCAATAGTAACAACGCGTCTCTTAGCATTACACGCTACATTGTAATTTGATCAATTAAAGTGCGTTTTTTGGGTATTCCTCTAGCTGGTGAAATGCTGGCTCTTGCCAGGTTTTCGTGGACACTCTGGTATCTTGTGAAACTGTAGAAAGTGCCAAAATATCTCAGTAACCAATCCATCTTTTTTTTTTTTTAAATCATTGAGTTGAATAACTCAGATTCAGGCACGGATGACGTCGAGGGTGAGGGGGGTAGGCTTAACCAAATAGAGAAAATACTGAGTAGTGTTTACTGTTCAGCTAGAGATTTATGTGTAAAAAACTACATCACCCCAGCAACAGCTGGCAAATCTAACCCCTTAGAGTTTACATAGAGTGGACGCTCTTGATTTTTTGTACACATCCTTTAAATAGTTAAGAATTTTTTATTGCATAATTGCCAGGAGACTTGTTATTCTGTAGAGATAATCTGTGGAAAATCGTCTATAAACGTCATTACCTGGGTTTTCCCCGGATAAATTGCCTTGTACACATTGTTATTGGAAACTAGCTGAGTTACCCGGCCCTGCCCGGGAGAAATAAAGATGTAGATCTAGAACACAAAGTAAAGTTCCTTCCACAGACAAAAAAAATACAATGACAGAATCAGTATCGACTTGGATTCTGCGCCTACTCTGGACTGGAGTTTGTTTACCCTTTTTCGGTAAAGTTTACGGGCGATCCATGTTTTCGTTAATCCACAATTTGCTTCCTTCGGCGAATGAACGATGAGGGGAATTGCGTCACATGAAACCTTAAAATGGCGAACCATGACTCGAAATAGATCAAAATGATGCCGAAACAATGAAAAATGAAACGTAGAAGCCTGAACATTTCAGAATCTATCTATTATTATAAAAGTGAACTTTGGAGGCTATGTTAGCCTACTCCTCCGTTAATACTTAGCCCACACGCTTCAAATTTTACTGACGTCCACATTATCTACATACCCAGTTTTCGTCACATAAAACACACGAAAACTCCTGTCCCCGAATTTATCAAAATAGATTTTTTCGGTCATTCTATTTTAATTCACCATTTTGAGTGAACCGGAAGAATGACACCATTTTGACGCGCCGACTGAAATCGGAAGTTTGGTTCCGCACCAAGAAACGAAACCGTTCGTAGAACGGGTAATTAAATAAAATAATTGTATGTGAAATTGTGGTGTAACAGTAAGTTCTATTAGTCATAGCATGGAATCCAAATGCCGTTGTAATGTAGCCTAGATCTAGATATACGGTTGCGCTTAATACATGGAAAATTTGCAAGATATATCTTGCTGGGTCGGCTAGTTTCTAATAATAATATAGCCCATTTTAATTTTGCATTGATAATAATGCTGTTGTGCAAAGTTTGAAGCCTGAGTGTGATGCGGTTCCTGAGCCTTAGGTGGCTAAAGTTTCGAGTTACCAAAATATAAGTATGTATATTTAGATGTCGGATCGTTATGGAAATATTGTCCGCGTCCAGTCCAGGCCGGACTACTGAAAAGTGAGGCATCTTTATATTATTGGCACAGGTCTCTGCGACCTTTCACTTTCAAGCTGCCAGTGAGAAAGAAGCAAAGATAATTTTATCTGTGGATAGAGGCTTCATTGTGTACAACTCCATCACGAATGAAAGAGTGGGCGAAGAGATTCAGAGCAGGGAACCATTTGGCTGGGGTTAAAGTAACTTTATGGGGATCTTCGCTTATCTGCAACCTGATGTTACATTGTAATCCCGGGCATTTGTTTATGTGGGGGCCCAGGATGTAAACAAAATGAGGCTGGGGGGAAGAAAATACAGAGAAGAGAAGAGGGAAAAGCCCTTGCGTGTAGACGGTGTTTTGCAAGAGCTCTCGAATTAGGATTTCCGTGCCAGGGCTACTTTTCTGGCCAACTGTTTATATCATTTTGTCCAAGGTTATCCTGGCACTGATAATGCGCTGAGTCATTTTTTTTTTTTGCTGTCCTACTCCAGTCGCTTAACAAGAAAAAAATTTAACATTGGAAAGGTTGGTTTTTCTTTTCTTTTTTTTTCACCTGTTAAACAGTAAAATTTAATAATAACAACAATAATGATAATAAACCAATTCTTGTTTAAAGGCTCGAAGCATTGAAGAAAGTTTAATTACACAGCATAGTTCATGCGGTCCACATTTTGTAATGATGAAATAGAAAATGCTTCCAAGAATAGAGAGGGGAGGAGGGGGGGGGGGGCGTTTCTGTCGGGAAATTTCAAAATAATCATTACTAATCATTTCAAAATAATCATTACTAATCATTTCAAAATAATCATTACTAATCATTTCAAAATAATCATTACTAATCATTTCAAAATAATCATTACTAATCATTTCAAAGGCCATAAAACAATCGAGATGCCTGTGTTGTCACGGTTGTTGAAATTTGAAACCCATGTGCACTCTGTAAGATCATACAGTTGTATGAAACAAAATTAATGACGCAAAACACGCCAGCCATATTCCTACCTAGTACTAGGAATATAACACGATAATTACTGTATTCATTACAGCAGAATCATCAGCGGCATGCATTATTAGAATATTTTAATCTTTCTTCGCTATGCCTTCTTTTCCCTGAAAAAGAAAGAAAGAATGGCATAATGTCTCACATATAAATGGGAATTCCTGGATACAGAAGCGGGCCCGAGGCACTGAAATTCTGGAATCATTTCAAAGGCTGTAAAACAAACGAGATGCCCGTGTTGCCAGATTATTAAACTCTGAAACAGATCCATGAAACACAGTTATGGCGCGAACATCTTAGTTCTTATATCCCAGACACACTCCCTTCGGTGCCGTTTCGCTTTCGGCTCACTTAACGGTCGTTTTGTCCACTGAGTCAGTCAAAAAGCCAAGAAGATGTCATGAACCTTCACAGCGTTATCTAGTGCGCACAGTGCTTTTGCTTTCGTCTCGTTTCGCTTTTCTTCGAGACCGGAGTGTTCGGGCAAAACGAGCCTAAAAGAACCGAAGCTGCTGTGTCTGGGCTTTTACTCATGCATGAGAGAACTTAACACAATACGTGTAACTGTATTCGGTGGACCAGATTTATCATCGTGCATTATTAATTGTTAATCTTTCTTAAAAATAAGTATTCTTTCATTCCGAGGCAAAAGAAGAGAGAATTGGATGTCTCACAGATTAACGAGAAGTATCTGCATTTGGGAGCAAAATTAAACGCGTCTGATCCTTTACAGACTCTCTTTTTATTGTGTACACCGAATCCCATTGACAAAAATAGCCAGATTAGCTGAGGAAAATAATGTTCATTTGTAATAGACATATAGTGAAAATTTATCTTTGTTTGTGCTCGTTATGTTTCGGCGCCTACTTATAATATCTGTCGGTGTTTTTGTTCACCTGAGTGCCAGGATCTTCAGATAGCATTCATTTATGGCGATCCAAATGTCAAGATATATGCGTTGTTGTATGTTCTATCTCTGTCAAAATATAAGAGCTATTTTATGTTTTATCTTGAGATACGCTGCAGTGCTGGGAAGAGTCTTGAAATTGAACAGATGTAAAAGGAAAGGGATTACTTTCAGAGATGTATACTGTCTCTGACTGAATGAGAGATAATGGAAAACATTGCACAGTCCCTGGAGGGCTGTGGATACTTCGTTCAGGTAGAAAGGAATACAAGGAAGCCACAGATTGTAAATGAAGAGAACCGTTGAACTGAGAGAGAAAAAGAGGAAGGGACAGACAGACAGTCAGAGGAGAGAGAGAGAGAGTCGGAGATCGAGACAAGTAGAGACGGAAGAGAGAGAGAGAGAGAAAGAGAGATGGGGGGGGGGGCGAGGCAGAGAAAAAGAGAGAGGAAAAAAGAGGGACAGAGAGAGAAAGAGAAAGTGAGAGACAGACAGCGAAAAAAGGAGAGAGAAAGATAGAGTGAGATACAGACAGACAGAGAATGCTGGAGATATAGAAAGAGACAGCGGAGACCACAAACAACTGATAACGAAACAGGGCGTTCCTGAAATTTCTAGAACCTTCAGAAATCATGATGAAGATTAGTGAGAAATACATTTCGTGCCTCTGTCTTCTCTGATAAATGTCTCCAACTGAGAAGGCAATGATAAATTCAAAGGGAAAGGGAAACAAATTGATCACCCAGACTACGAGAAATCCTGGGGTCCTCTTCGTCTTAGCCGAAAAAGCCCATCAGTGAAGACGTGTGGCAAAAGATGTCTGATCTTACAGGAAATGAAATTACCATAAGGAAAAGACGTTTAGGAGATATAGTATGAAACATGGAGATCAAACGGGAGGGACTGTTGTTAGGGGGACGTAGTGTTTCACATAGTAGGCTATAGCCGAAGCGTGGGCACTACTCTGTATCTTTCTCTATTTGACTTTGTAATAGGACTACGTCCACCTAACAACATCAAACGGAAGGAGGGTTCCCGGGAAAAGATAACGAAAGTAGCGCAATGAATCATTGACCGTGTGACTTGCGTCGCCATGAAACGATGTCTTTGACCCAGTTCTGTAACCAGAATTATTGCAATCTGATCGAGGAGAGTACTCCTGAGACTTGCTACTAAAACCCCCCAACCACTGTTAAAATCTATCAGTGGTTCACTGCTGACCATCTGGCTACAAACTGTTGGCCATTTTGCATTGCCAGCATTTATAGGCAGGCCAGATCGGGGGCAGGGGATTGGGGGGGGGGGGGGGGAAGCAGGTGGGGCAGTTGGCATGAGCATGATTTTGATAAGGTATAGGCAAAGTGGGGGGAGGGGGGGCGGGGGAGTGGAGGGTATAAAGGATATTCATATTGTAAAGTGAGTGAAGTTGGGACCTTTAATATAAAATATTCATTTTAAGGAAGATTCATAAAAGATTAAAACACTTTATAGGTAAATAAATGTAGACAGGGCAATTGTAACCAGCTGACCTGTATGTTCCAAGTTTATTATATCTCTTTTTATTCAAACTTATTAAAAAAGAAGAAAAAATTGTGGCGGGAGTAATTCATTGTGGTGCAATTTGCCCCCCCCCCCCTTCCCCCCCCCCTTTTTTTTTTGCTGGAGGCTACAGCCTAAATGACAGTTTTAAAACTTTTAAAGTTATTTTTCTTAAATGTCAACTAATTGTAGCCCAATCGCTTTTGTGTGGGCCGATTCTGTTGATTCAAGTTTCAGTATTTTTTAATAAAAAGTTGTAAAAATGTAAAATACAATGCTCTTTGTTTTGGCTCCCTGTAGTAAGCAGTGAGCCCACCGCACCGGAAATTAATACGATATTAATACGCATTCAATTCCCCGTGCGTAAATTTCCCTACCCGAAACGAGTGTGTAGTGCTCTGGTGTGCATGCATGGAATCTGTAGTAAGACTGTAGGATATGAGAAGCTTTCTATCTATACCACAGAGAGTGGGAGAGAGAGAGAGAGAAAGAGAGAGAGAGAGAGGGAGAGGGAGAGAGAGAGAACAATGGGTTCAGAGGTTTATCTGGGATAACGCCGGGTACCTCATCTAGTTAAACCACAAAATACTTATTGAGCGGTTTGAAATGAAGGCCTACATTTCCCACGTGGCCTGGGCCTATTACCAGCTATGCACGGGCCTGTTGAAGGACACTCAACTGGAATCAGAGTGAATGCTCTGCAAAACCAAATCCGTTCTTTTCAGTTTGTGAATATGGAGTCAGTTGAAAGTGAAAGTAGAAAGGCGTGAAGCATAATATTAAAATATACCGCGTCCAAATCCGTATCCATATTGGACTTTAGCTTCAAAGAATAGTAATGGACGAACGTGTTAGCCGAGACACACAATACCGAGACGAACCATTCTTTCTTCCACTACTTGTCCAAAAATTGTGTGCCTATAAATACGATGAGCACTACTCTTTTTGGTTCAATTATGAAGGGGTGCAGAGCGAATTGTTCCACTGCGAGGTTATACATCATGTCATTGATCCATTTTAATGTATAAACCAGCACCTACAAGCAAATTTAGCCCCACTGATTTGTTCTATTTGTCACATATTCAAATTTGTTGCAGTTATACCTTGAAACTTCAGCCTTTTTGATTCACTGTAGCCAAAAATTAATATGTATCTAACTTTGGTCGAGAGATGAAAGCAAGAACAAAAAGAAAACAAAACGATGCAAAGCCAAGATTTCTTTCCTTGATTTTCAAACCAAAGTCTCAAAATAACGCCACAAGAAGGCAGCATTTTTTTTTTATTTAACAGAAATTGAAACTAATTGAAAGAAGGCATGTCAAAGGTGGTACAGATTCCTGGGAAATAGATACTTTGTATTTTCTGAACAAAATAATACGGACACCGATGGTTCAAGTAGCTGAAACTGAGGGAACGTCGATAATTTGTGCACATTGTGTTGCAGGTGTTCTTTTTCGAAAACTAATTTGGAATCGGGATCACAGGCCGGTCCTCACGCTGAACTGAAGAAAAATTCATTCATTATTTTGGCAGAAATTACAAAATCGGAGATTGGATGCTCTAGCTTTAAATTGGCTTTTTTTTTTTTTCCTAAAATTAAATTGCATTTTTATTTTGGGTTGTGGAACAGTGACGCCTTTTATTTTCCTTTTGTTTACTTCTTGTATACCTGGTTTTTCAGGTTTATGTTCACACGCGTGTGCGTTTAGGTTAAACTAAAAGAATGTGTGTTCTTTTTCTAAAATCTCATTTACTATGATATACATCTTTTCTTTTTGTTTATCCGCCTTGTTTCGATTTATTTAAACATAATTATAAAGTTAGAGAACTGCAAGAAATGGTCTCGATATTAAATGTCGCTTCAAAAACCCTATCAACTGAAATAAAGGTAATTAATCATGATCGGATATCCCGTCAATTTGCATTGAAGAATTTACTGCGCATTGGAGTCGGTTCTACAATCACGGCTTCCTTCAGAGATTTGGTGTCCGGCATGGCCAGGCAAATGTAAACAGTTGATCAGGTAAATTAGGTACACGGCGCGGGACGAAAAGTCTCCTCCAAGAAAGATCGTATAACAAGAGTAGCCCCATAGGTCAACCCCCCACGTAAAAACGAGGCGGATAGTTGCACAATTTGGGTAATTGAACGATTTTGGCAAAACACTACCGGTTTTGTATGAGTGTTCTGTCTGTCTGTGTCTGTCTGTCTGCCTCTGTCTCTGTCTCTGTCTCTGTCTCTGTCTCTCTCTTTCTTTCTCTCTCTCTCTTTCGTTCTCTCTCTCTCTCTCTCTTTCTCTCTCTCTCTCTCTCTCTCTTTCTTTCTCTCTCTCTCTCTTTCGTTCTCTCTCTCTCTCGCTCTTTCTCTCTCTCTCTCTCTTTCTCTCTCTTTCTCTTTCTTTCTCTCTCTCTCTCTCTCTTTCTCTTTCTCTCTCTCTCTCTCTCTATCTATCTCTCTCTCTATCTATCTCTTTCTCTCGCTCTCTCTTCCTGCGTGTGTGTTCTTTCACAAGAGTTCAAATGCCCACCATGGGAAATTATATTCTGAAATAAACTTTTTCGTGACCTAGTCCCACGCTGGCAGCTTAAGATGCAGAGATTCAAAGCATGTGAAATTCTGAGTTTCCAAGCCAGGAAGACATTATGTTCCATTAGAGACTGGGTCTAATACACTGTAGAATAACAACTCATTCGCATTCCTTCATCCTTTCAAACGCCTCATTGATCAGATTAGCTGACATAGCCGTACAATACATGAATTTTATCTCTTCCGATAAAATGACCGAATGGGATCTGGGAAAAACAGAGGCATCATGGGTATTGTAAACGCTACATAAATTTTCTGCTAATAAGATATTAGTATTAATAACGTCCACTGACGAGGGACGCTTTGAGACTTGACAGCGCTGAAAGGGGCAATGTATAACGGCGTATGAATAATTTACTCTGCCATTTTTCAAGCCGGCAACAAATGGATTTGTTTCTAAATTTGCCTGATGAATGAAGTCTGGCTCGGTGCTGAATGAGTCAGTTTGATTTATTGAGAGAATAAACTGTTCAAGCGGTTCTCTGGACACTTTGATCTTGAAACAATATTTTTTTCAGACAGATAACGTCACCGCTTTCATTTTTACAAATGAGCAAGAACAATAAATTACAGGGCAATAAATAATGGAAATATTGTAGCGCCCAAATCTGTTTAAGTACGTCCATCAACGTGTTACTGTAATGCGTTAATTTTTTTTTTTTTGGCATCCATATTTAATGGCATGATGACCAGATAAACAGTTGATAGAAGAAGCCCTAGGCTATTGAGAGCCAATTGGCAGACTTTGTGGTAATGCGTTGTGATAAAAATTATGTGCTAAACTAGATCGTATCAGATCAGAGATCCCGTGAGACTGGAAAGTCGTGTTGGACAAGATATAACAGAGTGGTATTGATCGGGAGACAGCAAAAACAGGTTGAGTGAAGCAGATCCCTGTAGTATTCCTTAATTTCTTTTTTTTTTTTTTTAATTCATATTTTATTATCTTTTCTTCTTCTTCTTCTTCATGTTCTTCTTATAGCAATTATTCCACTGTTCACCTTTCACCGTTCACCTGGCCATTGTCCATCCACTGTAGGATGTAGCTTTCCGACAATCATTCCACTGTTCACCTTTCACCGTTCACCTGGCCATTGTCCATCCACTGTAGGATGTAGCTTTCCGACAATCATTCCTTTCTGTCTGATGTCTGCTTCATCCATGTTGTTTAATCTCATTCATCTTCTTCCTGGTCGTCTTCGTGTCCTTCTTCCTGTCCGTAGTTGCCATTCACTGCAGCGTTTTGTTCATCAATCGTCATTCATCCTTCCCGCATGTCCGGCCCAATCCCACTTTTGTTGTGGCATAAATTTTACTATATCCGTTAGCTTTGTTTGTTTGCGTATTTCGGCATGGGGAATTTTATCTTGTAGTCTGATGTTAAGCATTCTTCTTTCCACTGCCCTTTGGGTGGTATTTAATTTGTTCGTAAGTTGTTTTGTAATCAATCACGTTTGGCAACCTTAGGTAATCGTTGGAATAATGTACTGGTGAAATATTGGCTATTTCGTGGTCCAGGAATATCTCTCCGTTTTTCCGAAGCAGCTCTATGCTGCTCTTATTCTAGAATCTATTTCAGTTTTTTATGTTCTGTTCCATATGTATTGTCTGTTCTAGGTATTGTATTCCGTGACTTTTTCGATGGTTTTGTTTTCAATCATTATCTTTCCCATCTGTCTCTTAGTTCGTCATGTATTTTGTTTTGTCTTTGTGGATTTTCTGGCCAGCCTTCTCTCTCTGTTTGTTTATTATCTTCAGGGTGGTTTTTATCTCCTGTAATATGGATTATTACTATTATCGTCATCAGTTTTGGCGTAACCAGTTTTTTGTAAGAAGAGAGGACCATTTTTTTTATTCACTAAACTAAAGGGAATATGTATCCTTTTTGCTGGAATTCATTTTGTTTGGGAGACACTTTGTCACGAAGGACTCGCTGCCCTCTCGTATAATTGATATGTCTGTTTGTTTGTCTAATCTATTGTTCCATCAACAAATCAGTTGACAAAGAGTTTAAAATGAAACTTTTATACATAGAAACGGCTGCACAATGCATTGTCAGTCACGGAATCCGCAACGTGACAACATCTGACAAGTTTTCCGTTTAGTGCAGTTTCCAATTTTGGGACAATGTTGATGAAAATCAGTGCCGCCATTTTCGGCCATACCTGGTGATTAATCAAGCAAAACACATTTCAAATGCACGTAGTTCCAGGAATTTACCTAACGATGTGAGTAATTGTGACACTATTTTCTAGCATTTTTTTTTTCTTTGAACTCCAACATTTTTGTCATGCCACCAAAAAGACAGACAGGAATTGGGGCAGATTTACTTTAATAGCCAGAAAACAGACAGAAGTTGGGATGTAGGTTTATCACAACATGATGAGTATGTCTCAGACAGCAAATTCAATGATTAATTTGACGTTCATGCCTGAGTCTCATCTCTCTCTCTCTCTCTGTCTGTCTGTCTGTAAGTCTGTCTGTGTGTCTGTTTGTCTGTCTGTCTGTCTCTCTCTCTCTCTCTCTCTCTCTCTCTCTCTCAGTTCTTAATTTGATCAGTGTGAAGAAATACAGATAACCCCCATAACACTTGTCTCACGTTCTGTCATGTTGTATCTACTGCAGAAGCCGTAGCAATCAATGTATACCACTGTCATATCTCACACATCGATAGAGCTACTCATTCCAGCCATTTCTGGACTTGGCGTTTATGGACTATCTGATCGTTCATGAGAAATCTCTCCCAAAGGGCCTCCTGAAATATTCCAGTTACAGTTTGGTTATTTGTATTTGTTAAATACCAGTTTTCTTAAAGAGTCTCGATAGCCTATCAATGAAACTAACGTAATTTATGTGATATGCCTTAGGCTGTGGGCACACTGAGTCAAGTCTGTTGTTTCTCTGGTTTAGTGTGGGAAGCGGACTATGGGATTAAACTGGACCTTGTGTACTGGCAAGACTGACACAGATTTGTCTCTCTATTTCTGGCGAGTCAAAACTGTCTTCAGTCAGCTGGCTGAGAGAGAGAGAGACATCGCGCACTGAGTCAGGACAGACGCAAAGCAGACCTGGCTCAGTGGGCCACCAGCCTTATTGTGACACTCGGGAGAGCTGTTTCACCGAAAATATCATACTGAAAAACAAACCTTTTTTCCACTTCCATATTGAAAGTCACTGGTTGGGTGTAGTTTGGTGCCTTTTCATTCAGCACACGGAGGCAGTACAAAAGAATAGACATGAGACCTGACTGGTGGCCGAAACAAATTGCTTAAAATCACCCCTATTAGGGATTAGTTAGGTGGGATTCCACACTTAAAGTGAGCCTGGAAATTTCAAGGTTTTTATCACAGAGACGAAAGTTAACTGAGTTGTTTTTTTATATTCTGATATTACATGGGAGATCAAAGTGTTTACCGATGTGCTGAATGCTGATGTGGTCCGTACAGTTGAACGGTGTAAAAAGCAAGCGTTGATAAGGTTATTAGAAAGATTGGTGCCTTAGAATTTAAAGTACAGCAAGCATTTGGATTTATTTTGCTGAAATCATGTTTTTTTTTTTTGTTGTTCGTTTTGATAAGATGAAAATGTCCCATTCGTCTGTCTATCCTTTTCTCGTCCCTATTCTGTCTTTACGGCTTTTTACAGTCCGTATTCACTGGTATATCTTCATTCTGAAGGTTTAGCTTGTTTGGAATTGTTGGTGCTTTTCGTCAGAAGTTTTAACTAAACACCCTTTTCCCGGTCACCCAGACCTCTTCTCGTTCATTTTATTGTCTGTACAGCAATGTCATACACGAAATGCTTGATTCTAATGGCAGCTTTATCATATGGAACGAGTTGGGAGAAGGGAGAACTTTGTCTTGGTTTTGTCAAAAAAGGTGACACTCATCAAGACCTTGCACTGTCCATCGTGGCAAAATGCTTGCCAGTGCCCACTCTTTCACCATTAATCAAGCCAAATTTACGGATCTTGGGCCAAACGGCGCTAGTAGGCAAAATTCTGTTTGGTCAAGGGTTAGTCATGATATATCGGTATTGTGATTAGCCTGCCAGAAAGATTTGATTTTCTACCTTTCCTGGGATTCTATATATTGAATTTAGCCGTGGAATTCTCTGCCCCCCGAGCCCTGGTCAGCAGCAGCTATCACAACAGGAAGAACTTGGGCTTTCTCGGTAATTGGCCTGCTGACACGTTGTTTTGGCAAGTTAGTGACACTACATAGTCAAAATCGGCAGTGATGCTGTCCGTTTTGGGATGAATCTGATAAAGATCTGTAAGTCTGATAAGGAATGAGCCCAGGCATACAGTGACAAACAAAACGCCGACTGTCCCACGGACAGGCCTATCAGCAACTTTATCATTCCACACGAGAGCGTGTCAAGGTTTTGGCTACTTTTGTTATTCTTGGACGTGGCAAAAACGTTTCTGCTTATAACTTCAAACTGTTAAATGTATTGATGCGTCACTTTGTGAGAAGACATATCTCACTACGAACAATGATAAGTTAGTAATAACTCAAAAGACCACCAGAATTATCGATACACCATCATTCTAGTGAGATGGGCGACGAAATAATACTTTTAATGGTATTCTTTCAAAAACGTACATGAATACGTATGGATTTTAACTGACGCTAAACCATGATCACTGACAAAATATATTAAGAACAAAAACAATGGAAAGGAAATCTGTGGGGTCTTAGGGTCAGTACTTCATTCAAGCAGATTTCCATTACCAACTGTTGTGTAAAGACAGCCTTCTAGCATTGGTTACATATTAAGGCTCCTCTGTCGTGGAATGGCAATGTTAACATGGACAGGAAGAGAAACGAAAGTGCAATTTTTACATGGCTAGTATCATTGAGCAAAATAGTAATTATCATACATCATTATCCTGATTATTTTTATCCTCACTTTCATCTTCCATTATACTCAGTTACTAGCAAAGATTACATTTTGCATCATCGTTCAAACAAAGGTTATTGGGTTTGCCACTGTAATTAGCAGATCTGTATTAATTATGATTTGCATAAGATCGTCACCATTAGTATGGTTATATATTTTTAGTCCGTATCAATATTATTACCACTGTCATCATTTGTATCAGTATATTTTTTCTGCCAATTCAAGGGTCGGTTTTGTTATCTCTGGTGCTGAGTGTACAGTAATAATTATTGTAAAAGTTATCCAGGTTATGAAGACCGCTTCTAAGTATGAATAATTATATTGTTATCAAAGTCAATGAGTCATATTTTATTATTGCGCATTAAAGGCAGTCTGTATTTATTTATTTATCTATTCATTTTAAACAATGATGTCATTATTATCTTTTTTTGTCTGAAGTGTAACACCAAATATAACAGTAAACCAATCATCTTTCCTCCAGGATATTCAGTGTTTGGCAATATGAAACAGAGAATACAAACTGCATGTAGTCGTTGTTTCTTCTTGGTGCTCGGAACGAGTTAGGAGAGATCTCAAAATCACAGATCGGGAACATAAGGAGGAAGAAGGAGAAGGGGGGTGGCAGGGGGGATGTACGGCACCAAACATTCTCTGACCCCTCTCTTGCTCTCTTATCCCGGGTGCAGGTTCCCTTGAACTTCATTTGCCCGTGTGTCTGGCGTTTTTCGGGGAAAGTTATTAAGTGAAGCGGAAATCATACCGCCTGTGTATTGGGCCTGATCTTCATCCTTGTGTCTTTCATTGGGTTTCCCTTAGCAATTTTTTAGGGCTTTGTTGTAGCTGCAGCTGCCCCTCTTGTTCTTCTCCCCGTCATCTTTTCTGGGCGGCTCTTTATGTTTTTATCTCACTGCACTGAGCCCATCCTGTGCCGGTTCATTTTTGTGCCATTATTATGTTTGTTATCGTCTTTTCAACTCTCTGTCATCATTTTCACCCTGCTTTTTATTTTACTTTCTTCTTTCATTGATCTTCATTTACTTTTTCTACCTCTTTTTTGTCTCGTCCTTCCTGTCTGTCTTTCATCATTATCGCAATTTTTTGTTTTTTGTTTCATTTTCCCTGCCTCTTTGTTTACAATGAACTTCCGATTTTTTTGGAGATGCGGCTGCAGTTGTGTTGTTGTTGTTGTTGTTTTTGTTGGTACTCTATTAGCTTCTTTGGTTGGTGTTACGTGTATAATCTGAGTCATTGACATGGTTATCCACGAGCTACTTTACTACTGAGATTAGAAATTAGTCTCACAGATTGGCTCTAGACGTGGCGAACTGTCCAGGTTGTTTGGTGCATCTTGTCTTTTCTGAAGATGGCTGAAATCTGCAAGTCGAGTTAACGTCTTTCGCTTGTACACATTTACAAACTTTCTTTCTAGATCTGTACAAAACAAGTTTTGACAGCTTTGCAATAAAACAAATTTGTACTGAACCTTTCAATTTCGTTTGTGAACTTTTTAATTGCTGAAGTTCTGAATATCAAGCTTAAAAAACAACAACACCCCCCCCCCCCACCCCCAAACAAACAAACAAAAAATGAAAACGAAACCCAACCGCGAAAGGCACATTGTGGCCCTTATAGTGCCGTCGCATCGTTAAACCCAAACCCAAACTCAAAATGGTCCGTCCTAGTCATGACATTGAAACTGTGTGGGTCACCGTGACATCCATTATGCTGACTGGCCAGTACCATCAATGATGTT
Organism: Onchidella celtica; assembly: GCA_963931925.1. Classification (NCBI taxonomy): domain Eukaryota; kingdom Metazoa; phylum Mollusca; class Gastropoda; order Systellommatophora; family Onchidiidae; genus Onchidella; species Onchidella celtica. Next base: position 25,316,084 of record OZ007574.1, on the reverse strand, counting down.
AATCCGAGGGAGGAGGGGGAGGAGGTGGAGTACTGAAGGGGCTGTTAGTTTTACTTGCTGGAAAAGTCGTCAGTGAAAATTATACTGATAAGTGAGTTTTCCGATTACATGGGTAAATCGTGACTCTTTCGAATCTTTTATAAAGTTCCACCAGGAATCATGACATTTGGCCTAGACATTTTCCTTGACCTTATAGTTGGATAGTGACGTCACGACATTGAATTTCCATGAGCAAAATAGAAAATAAAAAAAGATTAGCTGGCTAGTGCGCGATGTGTTCTTGAAACTCAGGTCATGACGCCACAATCCAGCCAGAAGGCTGCTCAATATCGGCTGGTTCACGCTTAGGCTAACATTTTGGTTATGTACTGACGTGAGTGATTTTTTTTTTGTCCTTATTCATCTTTGGAACATAACATCCGTTCTTCCATTGCCTATGCTGATTGTGCTATTTCGGATATGTCAGAGGTGATCAGAACTCAAAGAACAACAGTTATGTCAAAGCTGTAGGCCTGTTATAAAAGTCTTGTTTCTAGTTCTTTCATTTGCCAAGATTCTGCGTGTCTTTGTTTCTCTGTGTCCCTCTCTGTCTATTTCTATATCTGCATGTGGCCTTTCTTTCTTTCTCACTGCTGTCCCTAGTCCTTTCTTCCTCTTTCTCTATCTCTGTGTGTGCGTGTGTGTGTGTGTCTCTCTCTGTCTGTGTCTACACCGTTTCTTTCTTCCTGTGTCTGTCTCTTCCCCTCTCGTTCTCTCTCTCTTTCTCTTTCTCCTTCTAGCTCTCCCTCAGTCTGCCTATCTGTCTGGCTCTATTGCTCTCTACTCATTTCTCTCTCACTCCTCTCTTACTCTTCCCGCCGCTTTCCTTCCCTCTCTCTCTCTCTCTTTCGCTCTCTCTCTCTCTCTCTCTCTCTCTCTCTCTCTCACTGGCTCGTTCTTTTTGTTTCCTTTTTCATAAATCACAACGAGCAATGGTACTAAAAGAAAAGCTGGAGAGCTCAGAGAATAAATCTAGCCTTATTCTGGCTTCATTTGCCTTAGTTCTCGTCCGGGCATTGGATCTGTCAATCTCTGCCCCCCCCCCAACCCCCACCCCCTTGCGACCTTCAAGCGATTCATGCTTCATATTCCCAGTCCCCCCTTTTACCCGCTTTTTCCACCGATTCTTTCCCCTCTGTCCCTTGTCCTATTGTGCCAGTGGCACTTCTCCATATCCTCTTTTTTTTTCACATTTAATTTATCCCCCACCCCTTTCCATTCTGCTTACCCGTTCATACCTGTTTGTCAGTGTGTATGAGGGAGTATGGTATTGATGTCTGTGTATAGTGTGTATATCTGTGTGTGTGTGTATGTATGTTTCCGGGTGTACAAGACTGAGAGTGCTTGAGTGTTTGTGTCATCGTTTCGCCAGCATTCTCTTAGGTATGAACTATAAAATGTTTTGTTTTGATTATTTCATGGGCAGGAATTTGCCATTCCGAAGGCTTGAAGCAGTGTCCGAGCTGTATACGTGTGGGCGTGGTTGGGAGAGAGGGAGGTAGCGGGTAGAAACAATCATCGATCAGTCCCTTCTACGAACTTTCATCATTATCCTTGGCCAATTAAACGGATGAATGGAAAGGAAAAAAATCAGCCACAGTCCGCCTTAATTGCAGCCATTGTGCCGGTGCAGGTCAGGGGGAGGTCAACGATTGAGCACGGTTATGCCACACAGTGTTTAGAGTCAGAGAGATAAAGATGCACAGTTGCAGGCACGCACGTGGGATGTTTGAGCAAATGTGACGCAAGCGCCAAGGGTAATGCCCACGTGCACCTGTATCCTTTACCTTAGGGGTGGAACAGAGTATGGCTGGTGTAGGCGCCAGACTGGTGGGTTCCCTCCTTTAAATGTTGCTTCCCACTAGCAAAATAGGCACTGCCCGCTTCGTAGCGCTGGGTGGCGGTGTGGGCAGTGCCTAAAGCACCGGTGTAAAGCAAAAGCCACCGATTCCGGCGCCTACATCAGCCTTGATGTGTTTCACCCCTTAATCTGCTGTTGAATTTGAGGCTAAAGTTCCCCCTCTATGCCCAGGTTTGACCTGGTAGGAGAAATTGTGGATAAAAGGAGTGTGGAGGTTAAGGTTCTTGAAGGTGACGTCATGTATGTGAGGATATCAGCGCTGTAGATTAAGCTCATTTCTATCCCTGTCAGCATTCCTGATTTTGCAATATTCTCTGAGGTAGCCTTTGCTTAGTAATGTCAGTACACGTCAGAGTTCTCTCACCTCGTAATCTGTCTGTGTTAATGTTTCTCTGTTTGTCTACCATCTACTGTCTGTCGCCCGCATGGGTAGATGGTTTGGGTATCTATCTATCTATCTATCTATCTATCTATCTATCTATCTATCTATCTATCTATCTATCTATCTATCTATCTATCTATCTATCTGTCTGTCTGTCTGTCTGTCTGTCTGCCTGTCTGTCTGTCTGTCTGTCTGTCTGTCTGTCTGTCTGTCTGTCTGTCTGTTTGTCTGTCTATCTATCTATCTATCTATCTATCTATCTATCTATCTGTCTATCTATCACCAGGTCTCGCCTCGACCTCCTGATACACTCCTCTAGGACTTTCCCTATGTCAGCCTTTTGTCTACTACCTTGTCTAATGTTTACACCAGCCTGTGTTTACCTCTCTGTTTCCCGATTAGGCAACTGACCTTCTCCAGTTTCTCGAAGTTTACATGTTTAGACCTTTACTGCGGTGTCCTTCTGTCATCTCCTGGTTTATTTCTTAGCATGGTTTTCTTCATCCCGGCTTGTCTTTCCAACAAACTGCCAATATTCTGTCAGCAAATAAACAGTTTAATCTTTTGATGTGTGTTTATTTTTCTGCTGGTTACTAAGTTATGAATTCTGGTCAAATATGGATGAATTGGAGGATTAAATTGCAAGTGCTTGCATTCTTTTTGTTTTATTCTTTCTCTCTCTCTCTTTCTTTCTTTCTTTCCCTCCCTTTCTCCCTCTTTCTCTATCTCTCGCTCTCCCTCTTTGACTTCCTTTCTCATTCCGTCTTTTCGTTCTCTCTCTCTCCCTCTCTCTCTCTTTCGCCCTCTCTCTCTCTCTCTCTTTCGTTCATTCTTTCTCTTTCTCTCATCACCATTTACTAATGCACTCTCATTTTCTCTCTTATATTTCGTCTCTATTTCAGTTCATGTTTTGTTTTTCTTCAGTTTCTCCCTCGTTCTTTATAATCCCTCAACATCATTTAATTTCTTGCATTTCTATTATGATTTAAATGTTTGCTGTGACTTGCTCGCCTGTCTGTACTTGTCAGTACCTAACTGTCATAATTATCTTCTCAAACCTCCCGACTCGCATGTTTTCTTGAACAGTTTCATTGGCTGAATATCATTTTCTTATTTCAAAACAAGGCACGCCTTTCTTGTCTCGTCTACCTTGTTCATAGCTTTCATTTCTTGGCATCTCCCCCGCCCCCCCCCCTCTCTCTCTCACACACATACACACACATACTCTACATCTCTCCCTTTCTCTCTCTCTCTCTCTTTCACTCTCCCTTTTCCTCTCCTCTCTCTCCCTCTGTCTCTCACGCACTATCCCTCTCTCTCCCTCTGTCTCTCACGCACTATCCCTCTCTCTCCCTCTGTCTCTCACGCACTATCCCTCTCTCTCCCTGTCTCTCACGCACTATCCCTCTCTCTCCCTCTGTCTCTCACGCACTATCCCTCTCTCTCCCTCTGTCTCTCACGCACTATCCCTCTCTCTCCCTGCCCCCCTATCTCTCCCCTCCTTCCTTCTCCCTCTCTTTCTGTCTCTCCTTTCGTTTTGTTTACCGCCCCCGCTCCCATCCTTTGGTTTGTTTTGACTATTCTCCATTTCTTCATATTTTAGTCTTCCTCCCATCTCTACTCCGTCATCTCTCTGGTCATGTTAATTATCTTTCCATCTGTCCATTCAGAGCAGCTTTATCAGGCCATCATATCAGATAGCTTATGTGTGCAAGTAAAATGTTGGACCAAGTTTACACAGTCTTCAAATCTATTCTCCTTCTTAACAAGCCAAAAACATAACATACGAATCATAATCGCCTCCAACTAACCACGTTAGCCTTGAGTCGCACTACATGATTTTGATCGACCGACTAATTGATGATGACGTCACGACCTTGAGTTTCACCAGAAAGTATGTATTTGTAGCGAGATTTCACTTCCGCCAGATCACGAAACTAGGTGGCTGCGGTAAACAATAATTGAAGGAGACCATCTTTACCAAAGATAGTGTGCATATCTGAATAATGTGGTTTATTCAATTTTTTTTGGGCGGATTGAAACTATTTAGAGCCGTTTGTATGTTCTTATGCCCCGTGGAAATGCACAAACAGGCATTGTTTACCGCAGCAACTTACTTTCCGCTTCATGCTAACAGTGGTTTCGCGGCGCCTCCCGTGTCTCTCAGTGCGAGTCGACCAATAGTGAAACCACTCTATACATACATACTCTCTGGTTTCACTGAAATCCGTCTAGTTGGCTGGTAAGCGAGATCTCATTGGCGCTCAGTGTTGTGACGTCACAATCCAACTAGCTCTCCGTTCCAAATCAACTATTGCTGGGCCAGGCTACCGCTGTGAACTATGCCTCCAGCACTGTGCCATTCTGGAAGTTACCTTCATTCTCAAGCTGTGGAGCTATCGTTCTGAAAGAAACACCCCGGGACTGGTCCTGTATTTATGATTTCCTGCATAATATTTAACCTATGGTATCCGTCCTTCCTTGACCCTGGTTTCTTGGGATTCCCATTTGTTAGCTGTACCCTTAAAATGCCACGTTCAAAGGTCAAGGAGAGCCAGGTCAAAATATGGGCGTTTGCCATGTCTTCAAGGTCTTTCTAGACCCACATGACTTTAAAAAGAAAATGAATATCATCAATGGAGAAGGAACGAAGGGAAGGGATAAGGAACATGCCCGAGTGTTTGATAACGCGCCTCAATAGCGGCTCTCATTGAGCCATTTCACCTGCAGGTTATCTGAACCAGAGCCCCAACCCCCTTTCCTTCTCCGAGCAAGATATCGCGCAATCGTGCATCAGCTGAGATATCACCCGCGCTCAGATCACCGTGTGCTTGGATCATCACGCCACACCATAATG